>OZ034977.1:44188974-44216474 GCA_964030785.1 Siderastrea siderea | reverse complement strand
TACGCCAAGTGATCAAAGAAAGTAAAAAAATATTTAAGGTGCACCGAACAACTAGCAAAATTGAATTTAGTGATGTGCTACCTAGACTTATACAATCATGCAAAATGGCTTAGCTTCTTGCATGGATAAAACATGCTAGGGCATTTTTGACAAGTAATTCATTATTATTATTATTATTATTACTAATGATTTATTTTCATAAATCATTAGTATTTTTTAACCTATTGATTGATTTGTAATGCAGATTATCATTATTATCAACAATAAGAAGAAGAATTAAGAATTAAGAAAAGAATTTTACTTCTTAAAAATTTTTTTTAAACTAATAATTTGATTGTAATTTCTTAGCATCTTATTCTTATCTGTCCATTGTATTTTCACTACGACTATCAATAAAGGATTATTATTATTTATTATTATTATTATTATTATTATTATTAACAAAACAAAAGTGAATTTTTAACATAACATATCTACAGACTTGCTGCTGAAGTGAATGGTAAACCTCGTGACACTTTTTCCTTTTGAAAGCTTTCTCGCCGGTTCCAACTGCACCTGAGCCACCTAAACCTAACCCACTGTATTACACTTGTTACAAAGACGTGAACTCGGCTTATTGTCACTGGCTTAAAATTTTTTTGCATGTGAGAAAGTGATCGTCACAAAATAGATGTGCGGCCCTACGTCAGTTACAGACATTACATGATATTGTCATGACATTAACTTTATTTCCACGTGAGGAGGGGGGTTCGTGAATAAATTTATTTGAGCCGGAAAACGCCAACCAATCACAGTTGAATTTGGAGATAGGAACTAAGCTGACTAAGATCTGTCCAATCAGAGCTTCGGATCACGAAAAGCACCTCCGTTATGTTCAGCTTCGGGATCTGTGTGTTATTTTTGGGTTGTAACCTTCACAACTTTACGGGACGAATTGAAGGTGACTTTGCATGGAAGCCTAGGCTTAAAGCCGAACCTTGGATAAACAGCAAAGCTCATATCATAATCATCGCTTCAACCAAAAAATGTCACATACCAAACGTGGCCTCCATTCGGCTATTACAGAACATAACGAGTGCCTTATTTGCTGTTCGATACCACGAGAGGCACCAGAGACAGTGATAAGTGATCTCAGGATCTGTAGCGGCTGCGTTACAAGGCTCACCAGGTACAGTTATTTTAGTGAACAGCTTCGAGTTTGACTTTTTTCAGGTTCCCTATTTTTTTCGCCTTAATTTTTTTATTCACGAGGCTCACGAGGTACTGTTATTACAGTGAACCGTTCCGAGGTTGAGACTTAAACAGATTTACTCAGCAATTTCTATTTCTTTAATATTTTCTCTTGATTTATTTCGCGTACATCTTTAGCGTGAAGACCATGAAAAATAAGTTTGATTTGTTTTTACAATAGCATGGGAGAATGACGAGAAGACAGACTTTATCTTTGACAAACACGCGCGCGCGAAAGGGCAATTCCAGGAGAGTGAACTAGTTTTCCATGAAAGTTTTTACCAATTCATCTGAAATGCAAAAAGCGAATGTCTCCTTGGCTTCTGCGTCGAAAACTAGCGGAGACATCATTGTCATGGCGAACAATCTGTGAAGAGTGTTTGAAGAAGTTTACGCTTAAGTGCGATCGATGAAAATTGTGATGAAAAGTTCATTCCGTGGTGGATTGGTTAGTCTTACAACTACCTTGAAAATCAGATGTTGTTATCTGTAATCGTAAATCTGCTAGAAGTATTTTAAATGACATCGGAAGCGACATATTTATGCCATGCTTTTGAAGATCGTCAAGGCTCACAAAGTTACGATGTAATATTCCAAATTTGTTTGTCACACAACTGTCGAAATAAAAAAGTAGAACACTGAAATTCAAGGTCAAGCTTGTATTCTTTTCATATTTATATTTTGCCCTATTCCTGTGTCAATTTATAACCAGGATAGACCTATTTTAAATCTGTTTATCGGCAGGAAATAACTGTTACTGACCCTTTCATTTACGTTTTAATTGTACTGAAAAATATCACAGACGTATACTACCTATACTATTACCTATAAATGTTGTCATTGTTAGAATAGAGCTTAGATATTACAGGACATTGAAATAAACTTTCTATTAAATTTCTTGTTTGTTTTTAAACAAATAAAATTATTTTCAAACTGTGGTATGAAGAAGTATTTGGGCATCAGTAACGACATATCATTAAAGTAAGATTTCTAAGAATTGATCTTAAATTGATTTGAGAAAAATTATCTCCATAAGTCTGATATATTTTATGACAAACTGATTGTGTCAGTGACTACGTAACATGACAAATCTCACCAGAATATTTCTGCTTGAATATGTTTAATAATATGTTTACAATTTAGCAATACTGATGTACAAAGTAAAACACAATCAGTGTCCTAAATACATAAGTGACCTGTTCAAAAGGACTTCGTGCCACTATTCCCTTAGGAACTCAGACTTTTCCATACCAAGAGTTAGCACTGTAACATTTGGCAAACATAGCATCAGCTTTTTAGGGCCAGTACTATGGTCGAAACTGAGCTCGGAGGTCAGACAATCAGAGACCATAAAGATCTTTAAGAATCGAGTGAGAAGTATGAGACTGGACGAACTAATAATGAAACAATGCCATTGCTCACTATGTGATAGTTAGAGTTAGTTAGTTAGTTAGTTAGTTAGTTAGTTAGTTAGTTAGTTAGTTAGTTAGTTAGTTAGTTAGTTAGTTAGTTAGTTAGTTAGTTAGCTAGTTAGTTAGTATTTCCATTACGATCACTTGAATTATACAGAAAATTATTCTTTAGATACATATTGTTTAGACATAAGTGCATTTTTTAACAATTTGTAATATTATTATTATTATTTAGTGTGTCCCCAATTAGCACCCTGTCTTTACAGGGAGCTAGATCAATTTTGACACGTAAATAAAGTTATTATTATTATTATTATTATTATTATTATTATTATTATTATTATAATTTCAATTAGAAATGTTGCTCTTTTGTACTGTTCTCTCTCTTTCCTTGACTTTGAAAGAAATCACTAAGTTTACCATATTGATATCCTAAAGAGCAGCTGACTTTGATCAGAAGACACACGATTAAAATTTCAGCAATTATATTGATTTATAACTGAGTTTTCATTCTGCACTGGCATTTTTTATAGCATTTATGTGGACACTTTGCAGTCATGCAGCAAAACGAGATAGCCCGTTATATCAACGGAAGACTAATATCAGAGATGAATGTGTTCTGTAATATATATGTTAAAAAAAACAGTGAAACTCGTGCCCAATTAATTACGAATTCGAATTGGTTGTTGAATAGGCAGTAACTAGACTGTACTGTTTAGTCGAGGTTTAGTTCAAGCAGTCCACCGTGTCGAACATACGAGCTGTCGCCACGAGTGAGACTAAGACATGAAACAGGTAAAATAGCTAAAATTGCTTATCTGCCAAGTGATCAAAGCAAAGTAACAAAAATGTTCAAGGTGCACTGAGCAATTCGCGAAATTTGAATTTAGTGATGTGCTAGCTAGACTTTTAATCATGCAAAATGTAATTACAGTGCTTCATAAATTCACATAACAAGGCTTTATAGCTTCTTACACAAAGGAAACATGCTTGAGTACTTAAGAGAAATAGGACATCATAGAAAAAACAAAACGGAATTTCTAATATGAAATATCCACGACTTGCTCAAGTGAATGGCTAACCTCTTTACACTTCTTTTCTCTTAAAAGCTTTTCTTGTCTCTATGAACCTGAGGCAGAATTTAAGTGAAACTCACTGCACTACTTTTGTTACGAAGATGTGAACTAAGTAAACTGTCTGACATAAAACTTTTGCATGTAAAGGTGCGGCGCGGTGTCAGTTACAGACATCACACACCAACCAGTTGAAACGAACTAGATTTCTATTCTTTAAATACTCCGTTCAAATCATAAGGTAGTAATTTCTGGTTTACCACAAGTGCCTCCGTCCTCGTTGTAGCTGCAATCCTACTGCAGTCCATACATCACCGACAAAGGTAATAGGTACCTTGTTACGTCGAAACTTGAAGAGAAGGAAGTTGCCGAATTGCTTTCCCGACCAAAAATGTCAGTTTCGACGTTCTTTTCGCTTCGTTACGCATCCATTTGGAGAACAGGTTTCCACTTAAATTCATAACTAAAATCAATTTCCGTTAAATGCTACGAAGTATGTGTATCAATTACCAAGCATCAAAGGTAGAGCTCTACTCAGTACCATACTGAAATATAAAGGGATAAAGTTCACCAAAGCACCTATGGCGACAGACATCACTCGATCCTTCTATTGCTTTTATGTGTACGCATATTTAATGAGGGTACACAGATGAAAACTGTCAAACTATCTTCTTTTCAGCCAATCAAGAACGCCGCCTTTCAATGACCTTCGAAAGTTAACTAATTTGAATATCCAATCACCCGAAACCACTAAAAAAGTGACGAGCAAACAAACCAACCAATCGAATTGGACAATCAGTATTCGGGGACTCCCCTGATTTATGATGTCATTGCATCGTTTCAGCTATAGTTGACAGAGTCGTTCAGGCTCACGACAATCGTGTTAAATTAGCAGTTTAGGCTTCTATTGGGAAAAGAAATTAGAGTGTTCAGTGGTCTACAAAAGGGTTTCATTTATTGGGAAATTGATCAGTGATTAAGAGAACTTAGCCAAAAATAGGACCAGTTGTATGCTGTATATTTGTAAACGTCAGGAGCACATTATGGGCTCCTGTAAACGTAATCGAGACAATGTTCCGGAGACCCTTCATCGCGCGACATGCACGCGTGCTACCCTTTTATACAAGGCGTACCTTGGGGGAATTTGAAAGTTTACAAGAACCAAGGAGAAATAGGATATTCCATATAGTGGGCAATACAGGGAGGCTTCTACCTAAACAGGTACTTAGATAAATTTTAAACGTTTTGTATACTCAAGGGTCGCGAAAGTAGCCTGTGAAATAAAAAGGTGGCACTTAAGAGCAAATGTTGCCAAAAATCGAACATTTTCAAAATATTGTGGCAACAGCTCAAAAATCAATTCCGCTCATATTCTTATGTTAGGTAGACCTTAATGTGAAACAAATCACTGCATAGTTCGTTTGGCTGAATATCGACTTATTTTCAAGAAAATCGATATTAACGGAATTCGCTGAAAAGACCGCTTTTGAAGCTCAAAATTTAAGGCAAATCTCGAAGCTTCGCGTGACAAAATGAAGCATTCCAGAGCAATAAAAATTAACCAAACTTGTAGAACGATGTTTAAATATATGTCAAAAGCAATTTCAGCAATTTCTGCTCATTTATTTACGAGCTCTAATTAAATTTATCCGACATACTTTTGACTAGATGAAAAGTATATCAAGTTTGACCCCTAAAAAAAATATGTGGTACAGAATATTATTCGTCTAGAATCTGGATTTCAAGAGGAGAAGGGATGTTCTTTTGCCTCCTAAAAGAATTTTTTTGGGCAATTTATTGACGCGATGTTATAGAATTTTAAAGTTGGACAAAATGCGTTGATTCAAGCGATCAGAAAAGTCAGCCTAATTAACTCAGCGTACACATACACAAACAGCTTCGCGTTTACCGCAGGTTCAGATCATCCAACAACCGATTTTAACACAAAATCCTCTAACCTTCATGTTGCTATATCACAGATGAGAGCTGTGGTCCGTATTCATGATAAAATTCAAGCAAACTGCAAGGAAACTTGACAGGATATCGCAACTTGCCATGCCGTTTCACCGAACATCCGCCGTTTTTGATGCGAGGATTCTCTCTCTATTTTCGTTAGCCTTCCAGCTTAATGATGTTTCACAATTTTGCCGACTTTTTTCTTTTGTTCTCTGGTGTGCCACCCTGTGCAATGATGTTCTGTAATATTGATTCAACTTTTTCTATGTTCTCAGGTGTGATCAAAAGTAATGAATTTGTTTGCCCACCTTGTTCAACATTGCACAACAAAGTTGCGTTCAAGATTGTTGAATAATGCTGAATGATTTTGGCCGAGTCATAAAGTTTGCAAACGAAAAACGCAAAGAGCGTGAGCCAACAAAATGAGGGCGAACTTTCCCGCGCTGTCACCAGCCAATCAGCGCGCGAGAATCCTCACATTTTGCGGGCAAGTTCTCGCGATCGTTGACAACTTTTTTGACAATTTTTGCATTTTCTTGCGTAGAGAGTGAACACATTTTCCGTGAAAGCATTTCCAGTTCATCTGAAATACAAAAGAGCGAATGTCTTATTTGCTTCTGCGTCGAAAGGTAGCAGAGACGTGTCAGGGCGAACAATCTGTGAAGAGTGTATGAAGAAGTTTACGCTAAAGTGCGATCGATAAAATTTGTGATGAGAAGTCCAAGTTGGGTAGTCTTAGAACTAACTTTAAGAAAGAAGTGGAATCAAATGTTGTTATCCGGTAAACGTAAATATGTCGAAGTATTTTTAATGACATCGGAGGCAGTACATTTATGCCAACATTCTAAAGATCGTCAAGGCTCATAAAATTATCAGTGTAATATTCATAAAGTTGTTTGTCACACAACTGTCTACATGAATAAATAGAGCACTAAATTTAATTTCATTTTTGGGGGGTATGTTTCTGTTTCTGTTTTATAACCACGATAAACCTATTCCAATACTGTTTATCGGTAGGAAATAACAGTGACCACTTCATATACGTTTTAATTGCACTGAAAAATATCATAGACATATACTACCTAATACTATTACCTATAAATACTGTCAATGTTAGAATAGAGCTTAGACAAAAAATTATTTTCAAACTGTGGTATGAAGAAGTATTTGGGCATCAGTAGTTACGACATATCATTAAAATAAGATTTCTAAGAATTGATCTTAATTTGACTTGAGAAAAAGTTACCTTATCCCCATAAGTCTTATATTTTATGACAAACTGTGTCAGTACGTTACATGACAAATCTCACCAAAATGTGACTGCTTGAAACTGCAGGCAAGCGTATGCAAACTTGATCTCCAAATAGTTTATTACATCGATATCCTAAAGCTAAGAGCAGCTGACTTTGGTCGCAAGACACACGATTAAAATGTCAGCAATTATACTGATTTATAACTGAGTCTTCATTCTGAACTGGCTTTTTTTAACAACATTTATGTGGACATTTTGCAGTTATGCAGCAAAACGATATAACCAGTTATGTCAACGGAAGACTAATATCAGAGATGAATGTGTTCTGTAATGTATAAAAAAGTAAGTGAAACTCGTGCCCAATTAATTACGAATTCGAATTGGTTGTTGAATAGGTAATAAACAGACAGTAGTGTTTAGCCGAGGTTAAGTTCAAGCAATCGTGTCGAACATACGAGCTGTCGTTAAGACATGTAAGAGGTAAAATAGCTAAAATTGCTTATCTGCCAAGTGATCAAAGCAAAGTAACAAAAATGTTCAAGGTGCACTGAGCAATTCGCGAAATTTG
Organism: Siderastrea siderea; assembly: GCA_964030785.1. Lineage (NCBI taxonomy): Eukaryota > Metazoa > Cnidaria > Anthozoa > Scleractinia > Rhizangiidae > Siderastrea > Siderastrea siderea. Next base: position 44,208,983 of record OZ034977.1, on the reverse strand, counting down.
AATTTAGTGATGTGCTAGCTAGACTTTTAATCATGCAAAATGTAATTACAGTCCTTCATAAATTCACATAACAAGGCTTTATAGCTTCTTACACAAAGAAAACATGCTTGAGTACTTAAGAGAAATAGGACATCATAGAAAAAACAAAACGGAATTTCTAATATGAAATATCCACGACTTGCTCAAGTGAATGGCTAACCTCTTTACACTTCTTTTCTCTTAAAAGCTTTTCTTGTCTCTATGAACCTGAGGCAGAATTTAAGTGAAACCCACTGTATTACTTTTGTTACGAAGATGTGAACAAAGTAAACTGTCTGACATAAAACTTTTGCATGTAAAGGTGCGGCGCGGTGTCAGTTACAGACATCACACACCAACCAGTTGAAACAATTAACTAGATTTCTATTCTTTAAATACTCCGTTCAAATCATAAGGTAGTAATTTCTGGTTTACCAAAGTGCCCGGCTTCGTACTCGTTGTACCTGCAATCCTGCTACAGTCCATATGTCACCGACAAAGGCAATAGGTACTTTGTTACGTAGAAACTTGAAGAGAAGGAAGTTGCCGAATTGCTTCCCCGACCAAACATGTCAGTTTCGACGTTCTTTTCGCTTCGTTACGCATCCATTTGTAGAAGGTTTCTACTTCAATTAATAACTACAGTCAATTTCCGTTAAATGCTACGAAGTATGTGTATCAAACAACGAGCATCAAAGGTAGAGCTCTACTCAGTACCATACTGAAATGTAAAAGAATTAAGTTCACCACAACACCGATGGCGATCCTTCTATTGCTTTTATGTGTAGGCATATTTAATAAGGGTCACAGATGAAAACTGTCAAACTATCTTTTTTCAGCCAATCAAAAAAAGCTGCGTTTTCAATGACCTTCGAAAGTTACCTCATTTGAATATCCAATCGCCCGAAACCACTAAAAAGTGATAAGCAAACAAACCAACCAATCGAATTAGACAATCAGTATTAGGGGACTCCCCTGATTTATGATGTCATTTCATCGTTTTAGCTACAGTTGACAGAGTTGTTCAGGTTTAGGCTTCTATTCGGAAAAGAAATCAGAGTGTTCAGTGGTCTACAGGAGGGTTTCATTTATTAGGAAATTCAGTGGTAAAGAGAACTTAGCCAAGAATAAGACCAGTTGTATGTGTATATCTGTAAACGTCAGGAGACCATTACGGGCTCCTGTAAACGTAACTTAGACAATGTTCCGGAAACAGCATTTGTGATCCTTCAGCGCGCGACATATACGAGTGTTTATACCCTTTTACACAAGGCGTACCTTGAGGAAATTTGAAAGTTTACAAGAACCACGGAGAAAGAGGATACTCCATATAGTGAGCGATACGGGGAGGTTTCCACTGTGAACGGGGTGCCTTTACCCGACCTGTCATTGGTATACGAAAGGGTAGAGGAATTTTATAAGTTTTGTACAAAGGATAAAAATAGCACTAAGTCAAAGGCCGCTCACGTCTATGACAACGGTTGCCTGGCGGCATGAGACAATATACTTTGTTATTTTGTTGTTTCAATAAGATGCGTATATTAGCCTACATATCTGAGCCTGTATGGCAGGAAAGGGGGGGGGGGGGAGAAATTATTTGCGAGCTACCCGCATCTCAGAAAGAAATACGTTATCCTGTAAACATTCCCATTCCCATTCTTCGATCAAATCCGTCGGTGAAAATTAAATTGACAAAACTGCCATGAATCAGTTAGTATAAGTTGAAACATGTCCCTCTCGCATTTATTACCGAGATGAAACGCCGCAAAACCAGTGGTTCGCGATCGATGTTAGCGTTCGCTAATCGTCCTCATTTCAAACTCTGTTCACTATTTTCTTTTTCAGCACTAAGTTCCCGACCTGGTACGATTCCTGTATTTAAGGGTTACTCAATAAAGGTTCATATGGGGAGACTCCACTCAAAGGTTCAACCCCTTTAATGTTTCACATACCAGTTCTAACCAAAATGGTAACCCTCATTCCATACTTTCAACAATGGACATAACCACTGAAAAACAGTAAAATAAAAGAACTCTATCGCCCCATATTTTCCTGGTGGCAAGTGTTATGATTACATCATAATTTCTGCAAGCATTTTTAGCTTAGTTTTAGCTACCCTTTCTAAAACTTGGATTTAATTGGCACCCTTTTAGTTTCACAGGCTATTTTTGCGACCCTTGACAAAAAATAATGAATCGAATTACATGAAGATCTGTCCAATTAGAGAGCGATGGCGGCACAAGTTCAAGATACGGTAAAGCTAGGCAAAAGTTTAGTACGAGTCAAGATTCTGGTCTAGTGGTTCAGTTCGCATGGAAGTCTAGAGGACTAGAAGACTAAAAGTCCAACTTCAGCTTAACAGCAAATTTCAGATCATAATAATCGCTCCAACCAAGAAATGTCTGATACCAAACGTGGACTCGATTCGGCTACCACAGAACATAACGAGTGTCTTATTTGCTGTTTGCTACTTCGAGAGCTAAAGGGAGCAGATACAATGATAAGGGTCTGTAGAGGATGCATTACGAGGCTCACCAGGTACGGTTAGTTTAGGTCGTTTAGTGAACAGACCAAGTTCGATTTTTTATCAGATGCCCAATTTTCTTTTTCTTTTAATATTTTCTCTCGATTTATTTTACGAGGCTCACCAGGTACTGTTATTACAGCGAGCCTTTCCGAGGTTTGGTGTTTCCTGAGAAATTGTTGTATTCATCGCCCAAAGAGGATTGAAGCTGTATGATTTCAGCATTGTAGATGGAGAGTTGAAACGAACACAAGACGTAGTGGTTTCAGGTTCAGAGGCCGCGGACGGAATGTGCATGGCAAAACAACAATAAATCAAACAACTGGGAAAGCTATCATTCAACTTATTTTGCATTACATTCTCTTTATTTGAACATTTGGAGCTGCTTGAACTCAGAGCTACATCGACTGCAGGTAAAACGATGTTATTTTGTGTAGTATACCGCCAAGGAAAATGTCTGCTTTTCTTATTTAGCTTATTTTGCTTGATTTTGGTAGCAAATCAACCGAAACGTGTGACACTTAAATACTATTAAACGTTTCTCTTCAATTTTTCTGTGTTTTCTTTTTGTATCATGTCCTGATATCTTGGCGTCAAAAGATTTCCGTATATAAAAACCTACCTTTTGTGAACATTTGTTGAGAGTGCGACGGACGGTGAAAGAGATCGTAAACACAATGCTAGACTAGTTTAGTTTGGATCCGCAGTCTGATCTACTTCTAACCCCTTTGCTCCATGTTGTGTTTCAATTACCAATTTTGTTGCCTCAAAAACTTCCTGCTCGGTCTTCCAAACCACTTTTTTTTTCGCTTTGTCGTTCCAACGTTTAAAAGCTTTGTCGGCTTCTTTTCCCCCCGGTTTGTCGGCCATTCTTAGAGTAAAAGCCCGCGAACTTGGTGTAACATTACGTCACGTCGTTCATGAAGACTGATTGGTCAGTTCTCTTTCTCTTCATGTTGCAAATATGCTACTTGCGAAAATGAATAATTACGAGCATCGGTCAAAACCTACAGATGCGAGTCACAGGTTTCCTGGTACTATATATAGCTACAGAACGGCGGCTCGGGTTTTACATGACTACAACAGAAGGCGAACGTAAGTCGTCCATAATTATCACTCCAACAAAGATGTCTCATACTACACGTGGACTCGATTCAGCACCTACAAAAGATATCAAGGAATGTCTCATTTGCTGTTTGCTGCTACCGCAAGAGGCAGTGGGCCAGACGATCTGCACAGAATGCAATACGAGGCTTACGAGGTACGGATATTTCAGTCAACAGTTTCGAGTTTGAGTCGTCACAGGTGTACTAATTTATTTTTCTTTAATACTTTCTCTTGATTTCTTTTAGGAATATATTATATATTATATATTTCTTTTCGTTCAGCCATTGTACAATGCAATGTACAATTTCCACTGTGCTTGGGAAATTTCTGAATCTGTCGATTTCTTTTCGTTCGACAGTCTATGTATACATGTACCACGCGACTACTCAGAGGCCATAAAAATTTGGTCGTGTCAACTGGTTGGTCGGATTAAGGTTGGTTGCATACGAGCAACCTTAATCCGACCAACCCGTTGACACGACCAAATTTTTATGGCCTCTGAGTATGGCCTCTGTCTTCGCTGGCTCTCGACGGAGCAAACAGCTAATGGGACATTCGCTGGTGCTTTCTGTACTTCTTTGGAATTTGTACGAAAAGCCTTCACGGAAAACTTGTTCATTCTTCACACATGAACTTATATAAACTGTAAAAAAAAACCTGTCAAGTTTTCCTTGACAGGTTTTTTAACTTCTTGGCACAGTTCTCAATTCAGGGAAACGAACCCGCGCAGAAATCGAGACAATCTATCAATCTACAGAACGGCGGCTCGGGTTTTACATGACTACAACAGAAGGCGAACGTAAGTCGTCCATAATTATCACTCCAACAAAGATGTCTCATACTACACGTGGACTCGATTCAGCACCTACAAAAGATATCAAGGAATGTCTCATTTGCTGTTTGCTGCTACCGCAAGAGGCAGTGGGCCAGACGATCTGCACAGAATGCAATACGAGGCTTACGAGGTACGGATATTTCAGTCAACAGTTTCGAGTTTGAGTCGTCACAGGTGTACTAATTTATTTTTCTTTAATACTTTCTCTTGATTTCTTTTAGGAATATATTATATATTATATATTTCTTTTCGTTCAGCCATTGTACAATGCAATGTACAATTTCCACTGTGCTTGGGAAATTTCTGAATCTGTCGATTTCTTTTCGTTCGACAGTCTATGTATACATGTACCACGCGACTACTCAGAGGCCATAAAAATTTGGTCGTGTCAACTGGTTGGTCGGATTAAGGTTGGTTGCATACGAGCAACCTTAATCCGACCAACCCGTTGACACGACCAAATTTTTATGGCCTCTGAGTATGGCCTCTGTCTTCGCTGGCTCTCGACGGAGCAAACAGCTAATGGGACATTCGCTGGTGCTTTCTGTACTTCTTTGGAATTTGTACGAAAAGCCTTCACGGAAAACTTGTTCATTCTTCACACATGAACTTATATAAACTGTAAAAAAAAACCTGTCAAGTTTTCCTTGACAGGTTTTTTAACTTCTTGGCACAGTTCTCAATTCAGGGAAACGAACCCGCGCAGAAATCGAGACAATCTATCAATCTGTTCTGAGCAATTTTCACTCTCATAAGTGCACAAGGTAAAAAAAAAGAAAATATATATATATATATATATATATATAATTATTGATTTGGCTCACTAAAATGATAAAGCGCCACTGTGCGACAGAAACGTAAATTCATAACACAAACATTAATTCAACACTTCATTAAACTTCTTCGCAGATGCAGCTGTTCAACATTTCGTACAGCCGAAAAAAAAGTAAAAAATGAATCCAGAAATAAAAATTAGCAACAGCACAGGAAAGGCTGTTTTGTGGTAAGCTACAGTCTCCATAACTAATCGACAAGAAATAAGCTACCACATGCGGCATAATTTCCCCTCATAATTTTTATTTTCACAAACTTTTCTTTTTCAATTTATAACCACGATAGAACCATTCCGATTCTCGGTACAAAATATGTAATCCATACTTTGCAGGTATCGGTACAAAATAAGTATTCCATACTTTTCAGGTCGGAGTAACTAAGTAGTGAGGTACACTTCATTTACGTTAAATTCAGTGTATTGAATAATATCGTAGACACATACTAGTCTCGTTATGTCAACTATTTCTATCGAGTTATAAAAGCTGTCATTGTAAGAATAGAGCTTACAAATGACATAGAATTGAAATAAACTTTCTATTTAAAATTACAAATGACATGGAATTGAAATAAACTTTCTATTTAAAAATTCTCTTTGCCTTTGAAAAAAAACACTATTGTTTCAAACTGCATGTGGAGTGACTGAGAGGTATTTGGGCATCAATCACCACATACCCTTAAAACTCGATTTCCTCTTTTTAATCATGCTTTCGTTAGATTTCAGAAAGAATTCTTTTCATTAGTCTGTTACACTTTATCGGACAAACTCATTGTATCAGCGTCAGTAACTACGAATCACGACTAATTTCACCAAAATGCTACTGCTTGAAACTGAAGGAAAGCGCGTGCAAACTTGATCTCCAAATAGTAACATGTTTACGACTAAAATTTAAAATGTTACTCCCCTGTCATGTTCTTCCTCTTTCCTTGATTTAATTTTTTACTTAGACGTTAAGAGAAATCACTGAGTTTATTACAGCAATGTCCTAAACCAGCCGACTTTTGACACAAGAAACAACTGAAATTTCACAAGTTATATTTATCTATAATTGATTAAATTTTCATACGCTTAATTACTTACCGGTATTAATAAGAGCATTTATATAGGCTTTTGTAGTCATGCAGTAAAAGCGTTAACCAGTTATATTAAGAGAAGATTTAATATCAGAGATGCGTTCCATAATGTATAAAAAATCAGTAACTTAACTGATGCTGAATTACGAATTCAAAAGTTGAGTAGGTAGTGTTACATGCTAAATTACAATGTTCAGTCGAGGTTAGGTTTAAGCAATCGTATTTAATATATGAGCTGCCTCTACGAATAAGACATCAAATACATGTTAAATGTAATAGGTAAAACAGCTAGAATTGCTGATATGCCAAATGATGGAAGCAAACTGAAGTAACAAAAGTATTAAACAGTGCACTGAACAACTCACAAAATGGAATTTAGTAATGTGCCAGCCAGACTTACAATCATGCAAAATGTAATTGCAATGCTTCATAAATTAACAAGGCTTAACTACCTACTTCAGTTCTTGCACACAAAAAACATGCTAAGGTACTTACGAGAAGTATATCATCACAGATGTTACGAAATAAATTTTTTATTATTAACTATCCACATACTTGCTCAAGCCAGTGGTAAACCTCGTGACACTTTGTCCTTTTCAAAGCTTTCTTGTTACAGCGCATCTGAGCCAGAATTGCATTACTTTTGTTACGAAGACGTGAACTCAGTAAACTGTCTGACATAAAACTTTTGCGTGTGATTAAGTGATCGCCATATAGTAAAGGTGCGGCGCGGTATCAGTTAGAGACATCACACACCAACCAGTTGAAACGAACGAGACATCTGCAGCACACAGTTCAAATCATAAAGGAGAAATTTCTGGCTTACCAAAAGAGCCCCCGTCCTGGTTGTAGCTGCAATCCTACTGCAGTTCATACACCACCGACAAAGGTAAAACCTTGTTACGTCGAAACTTGAAGAAGGGAACTTAGCGAATCGCTTCACCGGCAAAAAAAAAGTCGATTTTGCAGCGTTTCTTTTCGCTTCGTTACGCATCCATTTGTAGGAGGTTTCCACTTCAATTAATAACTACAGTGAATTTTTGTTGAATTAGAAAGTGTCATGAATCAAGTATCAAAGGTAGGGCTCTGCTATCATAATGAAATGTAAAAGAAACTGAATAAAAGTTCACCCATACACTGATGGCGACAGACATCATTCGATCCTTCGATTGCTTTTGTGTGTATGCAGATTAAATGAGGGTCACAGATGAAAACTGTCAAACTATCTTTTTTCAGCCAATCAAAAAAAGCTGCGTTTTCAATGACCTTCAAAAGTTACCTCATTTGAATACCCAATCACCCGAAACCACTAAAAAGTGATAAGCAAACAAACCAACCAATCGAATTAAACAATCAGTATTCGGGGACTCCCCTGATTTATGACGTCATTGCATCGTTTTAGCTACAGTTTCGACACAGTTGACATCACGAGGAAGGCTAATTTTGTTAGCCGAAATATTGGCTAGAAATATTGAAATAAATCAGCCCTTTGCCGTAGAGCCAGCCTTGCATTCAGTTTTGTTCTATTAAATCAGTAGTTTAGGCTTCTATTCGGAAAAGAAATCAGAGTGTTCAGTGGTCTACAGGAGGGTTTCATTTATTGGGAAATTGATCAGTGATTAAGAGAACTTAGCCAAAAATAGGACCAGTTGTACGTGTATATTTGTTAACGTCAGGAGACCATTACAGGCCCTGCTAAACGTAATCTAGGCAATATTCCGGAAATAGCATTTGTGATCCTCCAGTGCGCGACATATACGAGTGTTTATACCCTTTTACACAAGGCGTACCTTGAGGAAATTTGAAAGTTTACAAGAACCAAGGTGAAAGAGGATACTCCATATAGAGGGCTATACGGGGAGGCTTCCACCTAAAAGGGTGCCTTTTCTGACCGTCGTACTGAGGTATATGAAAGGCTAGATAAATTTTAAACGTTCTGTATACTCAAAGGTCGCGAAAGTAGCCTGTGAAATAAAAAGGTGGCACTTAATTATATTAGAAAAGGTAGGTAAAACTGAGCCAAAATTCCTGGCAGAAATTATGATGCAATTATAATATTTGCCACCAGGAAAATATGGGGCGATACAATTATTTTATTTTACTGTTTCTCAGCGGTAACGTCCATTTTTAACACAAAGTAAATTGTGAGTATGGCATAAGGGGCACCAGTTTGGTAAGAACTGGTAAGAAAGACACGAAACGGTAAACAGGTTGGACCTCTGGGTGGACAGGAGCCTCCCAGTATAACTTTAGTGGGCCACATTATTGAGTGACCCTTACAGACATGAATCGCAGCAGGTCGGGAACTCAGTGCTGAAAACGAAAATAGTGAACAGAGTTTGAAATAAGAACGCTGATTAGCGAACGCTAACATCGATTGCGAACCAATGGTTTTGCAGTATTTCATCTCATGAACGCAAAATTTAGATGTTAAGCTTCTACTAATTCGTGGTAGTTTCGTCAGTTTTCATCGCCGAATTTGATCGCAGCGAAAATTATGGTTTCAACGACAAGTCCTCAGTGCTGTTTTGAAGTTTATGCGTTATACAAAGAAGGCGTTAACAACTTGAAGGTGTTTACGCGAGAACGTATTTCTCGGAAGGGATTGCGGAAAAACCCCTAAATTTATATGCATGTCAATAAATATTAAAAACAGAGTACATTTGTCGCATGCCACGGCACGGAATTAACGTCTTTTCCAGGTTAGGTGGAAAACGAGGAGTGCGGAGTGCGGAGTGTGGATAACGCGGAGTGTGGAAAATGAGGAGTGTGGAAAACGAGGAGTGTGGAAAATACGGAGTGTAGGAAATGCGGAGTGTGGAAAATGTGGAGTGTAGAGAATGCGGAGTGTAGAAAATGCGGAGTGTGGAAAATGAGGAGTGTGGACAATGCGGAGTGTTAAAGAAAAATTTTTACAATAACTGAGCGAATTCTCGCGCGCTGATTCGCTGATTTTTATTGTCAATAAGAGTGCAGACGGATGAAACGCGTCAAGCTGACGCAATCAGCAAAAAGTTTTGTCAAACTTTTCAGCGCTACATTCTTCATGAGGCGAGAATTGTACCACAAATCTAGTAGTCTTCAATGAGGAAATCATCTTAAATTTATGGGTTAAAACTGAAGAAACCATTGCAACCATAGAGCGAAAGGATGAGGAGGTTTTTGAGGATTCACAACTGAAAATCGGCGGTGAGTGGGAATTTGTGCTGTCGATGAAATTAAGCTGAACCGTGTTTTAGCGGATTATTTTGTGCACAGTTTTCAATGGAATAAAGGTTAGTTGAGCAATTCAAATTTTTCCTTGTATTTCTGGCCTATTCCTACTAAAGTTTTAATTTACGAGCCTGTGATGATCCGAATTACAGCGATGAAATCAGATTCTGCGGCAATCGCGGCGAGTGGATCTACAACAAACGTTGACAATGTTATGACGAAATTTATCATCAATAAGAGGACAGACGCATGAAAAAACTGATGTCAATTTGTTAAATATAAAAAGGTTATGAAAAGGTCAAAAGAAAAAAATAAGGTAATATCGCCACACGTACTCAATTATATAAGGTATAACTTATAACATCACGGCTCAACTGACAGACGACCAATAACATCACGAGATCGTCGACCAATCAGGACAACGACCAGAGACTTATAACATCTACTGACGATTCACAATTCACATTGACTCTGATGATGACTTCCGCTTAGGTTGTAGAAACGTCAGTCAATGTCACCACAAACAGTCCTTCTCAGGACTACACTCACCCGGACGATCATAATTTACCGACTTATCATATAAGTTATAACACCCTATATAACTCCCCTACCCCCTGTGCGGACCCTTGAAAAGCAAACTACTCTTAACAAAATGAAAAATCACAAAAGTTATTTGTTGCTTATTTTCAAAATCGCGAAATTAAGTACTCGTAAAACACGTCTTTCGAATTCTAGGGAAATAAAGTAGACGTGAAAATTAATGAATACAAAAAGCTTATATGGAAAAGGAAATTAAAAAATAATCTGTAATTCCGCTATGTTCTTGGTAAGATCGTCTTAAATGTTTAATTAAAGGTGATATCTTCACACGGACACAAGTAACAACGTATAACACTCTATAAAACTGCTTCATGCATCATCGCATTTTAACGTGCGTAGCATTATTGTGAATTTTTTCTTTTAAGCTTTTTATATATTTTTCTTTAACACTCCGCGTTTTCCACACTCGGCATTTTCTACACCCCGCATTTTCCACACTCCGTATTTTCCACACTCCACATTTTCCACACTCCTCATTTTCTACACTCCCATTTTCTACACTCCTCATTTTCCACACTCTGCATTTCCCACACTCCGCATTTTCCACACTTCGCATTTTCCTCATTCCGCATTTCCACACTCCTCATTTTCCACACTACTCATTTTCTACACTCCGTATTTTCCACACTCCGCACTCCGCACTCTTCGTTTTCCACTTAACCTCAATGGAGCATAGATTTCATTCGATTCTACATACGAATTGATAAATTTAAAGAATCTGCAACTGCTCGGAAAAAACATATTGGGCTCCTGGCTAAACGCAGCTCTTAAAAACTAATAACCTATTCATTTTTTCGTAATAAATTACGCAATCAAAAATTAAATATAATTATACTGTACCGTTTTTATCAGGGTGAGTAAAGCTACTTACGTTGAGCACTCTAAAGGCTAATTTACACGCTGCGATTTTTCAGGCCGATTTGTCGGCCACGACAAATAGGGGAGCGAATCGGCGCGTGTGAATGGCGATCCGATGCGCGCGACTCCAATCCGACAAGTCGCCCGATTCAGAAAAATCTGTCACCGCTTCACAGATTTTCGCGTGTCGGACCCGATTTTAAAAACGAAAACGCAACTTGCGAAAGAATTGGCACAAAAAAAATTATATCTGCGGTATTTTAGCTGAAAACAAACGTCACCTACCATTTTGTTTTCCAAAACGTTTTATAAAAAAGTTTTGTCTATAAATAATGCATGTACTGTGCTTGCACTGTACCTAAACCAATTCGCTTCCCGATTTATCGTGGCCGAAAAATCGGGCCGACAAATCGCAGCGTGTAAATTGGCCTTAAGGTGACTCTCTTGACTGTGTAGACTTCTTGGTGTCATGGACACTACCTTTAGCACTCCAAATTCCATAAACGTTATTCTTCTGTGGATAATTTTCGTTTACCACTCTCAACATTAGCGAAATCAAAGTGGAATATTAAAATGCTCCCCCTGATCTTCTCTTAACACCGGACTTAATAGTACAAATTATTCCATTCGTATTCTAGATCTTGCTTTCTCTTTAAAACAATCCTTTTTTAGGTATCCCTTGAATAACAATCGCCAATGGACAGAAGTCGCAAAAGGTGAATTGAATGTTCCAACATAGAATTTCCAGTCACAAAGCAAAATCAAACAATGCACCATACAGGATCTCTGATTGTGTAATCAAAACCGAAAATGGACTGTTCTTATCGACTGTGTATGCTTCACAAAATGAACACAAGTATAATCACGATATCCTCCTGACAAAATTATCCTAAGAACACATTGCTGTTCGCTGTGATCTAGCAATATTTCTCTTAAATTTTACTGCAACTTATTGAATACTACTGAGCGTGAAATCATTGATAAACGACGCGAGTTATGACTCGAAACAGCGGGAACCCCTTTACCCTGAGCTTCTACCATTTTTATCTCGTGGTCGCGATAGCAACCAGGCAACCAAGAGATTATGTGACAACATCGGTGCATTCTTATGGTCATTTTTGTGATCAGTCGTGTAGATTCGGTGTTGTTCGTGTGATGTTCGGTGTTCCCAAGAGAGTAACTTCGCTCAGAAGCCTTGTCTGAGATGTTTTCGTAATTTTTAGGCGCTGGTGTATCGGATAACTAGCGTGCAACCATCGGACTATAGCCGAGAGCGAATCTAGCTTCTTGAATGCTTAGTAAACACCCCAAGTATACCTCCATAACTTGGTGGTTGTACAACCGTGGCATTTACCGTTTATTTTATAACATAACTTTGGGCAGCTTTTTTGAGATACAACTGCACGCGATTACGCCAATTTTAGGCGTGTATATATACCTGCGCAATTACTGGGAAAAAAGCTGAAAAACTTTAAACGTCTGCCTTTTAGAAATTGCACGTGTCGCATTGTTAATGACCTTCATTGCGAGAGGATAACCTCATAAGGGCTTCATGTCTTTTATAATTGAACTTATTTCGAGGTGAATAATTCGACAAAAAGCTCGGAAGGTAATTTTAAAATTTTCTTATTTGATCGCACGCGCCACATTGCGTCACATCAGCGCGTGCTCAAGTACTAGTACATAAACGTCGCTATGATACTGAGGATGATGATTTCAAAAATTTTTCAGGATAGAAAAGGCACTGTATTATTATAAATTTGAGTGCTGTAGCCTTTGGTGAATATTTCCCGCAAGAAAATCTTCTCTAAATGTTTTTGTTGTTGTTGTTGTTGTTGTTTTGCTTTCAAAACTGAAGATTTGATTTTTCAGGTAGAATTATCAAAGTGGTCCTTTAACAAAACTTAAATGAATTGTTCTTTATTTTCCAAAGGGAGAATGGACCAGTTGCAACACGTCCAATCATCACTGAGCCATTGAACGAAGAAGGGGTATGGGAAATTTGTAATCCTTGTTGTAGAACTTTTAGTTAACACTTATTTATCTGAGTGGGCAAAAATCTGCAACACTGAGGTATATAATTGTTTTAGTGTATACCAAGCAAGTGAATATCCATCCCAGAAAGGGCATTTTGGTTTCTGGTATATAAGCAAAATCTCGCACTAGATGAACGCTGCTTTGTTCAGAAGTCAATATGGCAAATGGTATCGCCAGTTTGAGTAGCCAGTCCAATAGCGCAAATGAAATACTATTAACTTGTGTGGTATATAGTACCAATTCCGGTACATGATACATTTTGCACCAATTTTATCGTTAGTCGAAATACTTGACCGAAGATGATGCATTTGGCAGTCCCAGTTAATTCTTTGGTCAGTTGGCACAAATTGCCAACCTTACTATTTAATGTGAATACGGTAGACTGGTATTCTCACAGTTTGTTCTGGAATATTTCTCACAGCAACCTCTGAAAGTAACGGAAGCGAAATGCCCTTTGCAACTACTAATGACTGATCGCTGATATCAACAGGAAAAGACAGACTGAACTGGTTTATTGCTCCTTTCAATAACACATTTAGCATGTTTAGCAGCCAAGTAACGATTGCGCTGTTTACTGCCGTCAATCACAGTAACCGTATCGACCACCAAGGAACTGTGGAATGAGAAACCGAAAAAAAGAGGATCGAAATATCCACCAATCATAGCGTACGTTCTTGTGATCCTCTCGGGACCCACTACGATGGTGGTTGATGGCAATGAAAAACGCTTTCGTTGGTTGAGCCCATTCATTCGTTAATATAATACCATACGGGTCGACCAAGGGAGAATCCAATCAAGCCTAACTTTGCCCGAATACATTCTGTTTCATTAGTTATAAATAATTTTATGTAACAAATGTATTTTCAGGTGATCCAGAACGAAAATGTAAGGGCAGACCAAAAATGTTTCTTTCTTTCAATGGATACTTAAGCGAGCTTCAGTTAGTTACTGTGTCCACATCACTCACACCCACTCATGCCCATTACGCCGGGATCCCTCCACGTCTGCCGGTCTTTCGTCATGACTGAAATGCTGCTCCAGGTCTTTCCCATCTGTTGCATTTCTTTCTCCACCGTCCGCCGCTACGTGATCTTCGGACGACCCCTCCTGCGCTTTCCCTCTGGTGTCCAGTGCAAGGCAGTCTTGGCGATGGAGGCTTCTTGGCGGTGACATGGCCAATCCACCTCCAGCGCCTCCTCATTAGAATGGTAGCCATGGATTCGGTTCCACACCTTTCGAACAGGTCTTTGTTTGAAATGGTTTTGGGCCAGAAGATGGACAGAATTCGGCGGAGGCTCTTATCGGAAATGTGGATAGTTTTGATAAATCCTTCTCGGTCAGTCGCCAGCATTCCGAACCATTTCGGAGAGTTGTGAGAGCACAGCTATGGTAGAGTTTCAACTTGGTGTGAGTGCTGTAACTGGAGGAGCGCCATACCTTGCTTATCATGTTAAGAGAGTTTCTGGCCTTGTTGAGACGGCTCTGGATGTCCAGGTCTCCCTCCCCTTCACTGCTGATGATGCTGCCAAGATAGGCAAACCTGTCCGTATACAGGAGATCTCCACTCTCAACCCGGACTGGGCTTCTGTTGGTGGTGTTCAGTGCCATAATTTCAGTCTTCTTGCTGCTGATGTTGAGACCGACTTGCTTTGCAAAGATGTTAAGCCGCCGGGTCCTCTCTTGAATGTGAGAATGGACGTGTGATAATAGCGCTAAGTCGTCAGCATAATCTAGGTCTTCCACGTATAAGAAGGGAGTCCATCTGATTCCCCTGTTCTGATCCTCTGTAGTGCGCCGCATGATACAGTCTACGACAAGGTTGAAAAGCGCTGTGGACATAACACACCCCTCCCTGTCACCAGTCTTGACTTCGAACAAATGTCACCGTCATCAACAGAACAGGTAAAGTTGCGGTAGAAACTGCTGATGATCTCGATGGGGGTGGGAGGGGATTCCATACGGTCGTAGAATCCACCAAAGGCTGCCCCGATGAACGCTGTCGAAGGCCTTGGCGAAATCTACAAAGTTCACATACAGAGATCGCTGCCACTCAATACATTGTTCAATAATGTTTCGCAGCGTAAAAATGTGATCGATACAGCCTCTTCCTCTCCTGAAACCTGCCTGTTCCTCTCGAAGCTTAAGGTCCACAGCCAGTGACAGGCGCTTCATGATGACTTTCGCTAGGATCTTGCCAGGGACGGATAACAGTGTAATGCCGCGCCTGTTGCTGCATTCTGACAGATCCCTTTCTTTGGTATCCTGATGACGATGCCTTGACTCGAGTCATCAGAAATTTTCTTTCTGTCCCATATGGTGTCGAATAGTGGCTGCAGGATGCTTGCAGTGGTCACAGCTTCAGCTTTGAACAGTTCGGCACTGAGGCAGTCTTTGCCGGGTGCCTTGTGGTTCTTCAGAGACTTGGTGGCAGCAATGATCTCTTCTTGCCTCAGTGGTCCGGTTTCAATGCTTAGGTCCTCTTCAGCTTCTGGTATCTCAGGCTCCTCTTCTGGTGCTGTTCTGTTGAGGACTTCCTCAAAATGTTCGACCCATCTTGCATCTTGGTCTTTCTCAGAAGTGAGAAGTTGCCCCTGCTTTTCTCGTATGGGGACATTCCTGTTGTTGTTGTATTTTCCACAGAGCAGTTTGATGATTTTGTAGACATTCCTCTGCTCTCCTTTTCGTGCTGCTTCCTCAGCTTGCTTAGCCGGTTCTTCAACATAAGCCCTCTTGTGGGTTCGAATCTTCCTCTTGACGCACCTGTTGGTCTCAGCGTACTCTGCCCTATACCTCTCTTGTCGCCCGACTGATCTGCTGTCATTTATCTTCTTCTTCAGTCGGTGCCTCTCCTCGATATGTTTCCAAGTGTCTGGTGTTATCCATTCTTTCCTCTTCCTTGTGTTCTGCATCCCCAGGCTGTTCTTGCTCGCTTCGTTGAAGATGATCTTCACTTGCTTCCACTATTGGTTCACAGGGTCCTCTTCCTCCACATCTGGCTCACCTATGAGGCTCAAGGCTTGGAACCAATTCCTCAGTTGTAGTACAAAGGCATCCTTAATCCTGGGATCTTGCGGTCCACTGATGTCGTATCTAGGGTTGATTTGCTTCTTGGGCCCTGCCGCCCTTAGCTTCAGTCTCACGCGTGCAGTCACCAAGTGATGATCGCTGCCAACGTCAACTCCTCTTCACACTTTGACGTCAAGCAGAGAGTGACACCACATCCTGTTCACCATGAGATGATCAATCTGGTTTTGATCCCGTCCATTCTGAGAAGTCCAAGTGATTTTGTGGATGTTGCGGTGCGTTCGTTCCTCCAATGATCATGTTGTTGAACGGACACCACTCTGTCAGCCTCTCTCCGTTGTCATTCTGTACTTCGCATCCTTCCTTTCCCATCACTCTCTCATAGTTTTCATTCTCAGAGCAAACCTTGGCGTTCAGGTCGCCCATCCCCAGCAGTATGTCCCTACGGTGGGCGCCCTTGAAGGTCGCTTGCATCTGCTCATAGAAGTCTTCTTTGTCTATGTCATCGCTGTCATTGGTAGGTGCGTAGCACTGTATGATGGTCATATTGATCTGCCTGTCGACCTGTCTGGGATGGGTGATCCTACCAGGACCTCGATAGGTCATCACATCAAGGTGGCAATCTAATCAAGCGGGACTGTATCCACATAGTCAAACCCCAAAGAATTGCACCAGTAAACAGATAGATTTTCTATTAACCGGGATGGCAAACAGGAATTCGTTTAAAAGTTAGTCAGGGTGTACTTCCATCTAACCGTAAAGATTAGAAAGATGATTTCCATTGAATATCCGCTTGTCCAGACGATCTTGGTTGTAAGTTAGGATCGTACCGTTACAATTGAACGGGCTGGAGGAGGAGGTGAAGGGCAAAAGGAGGCAGGAACTCAGAAGAAAATAAATTTGTGTCATAAACTCGTATAACATGGCACTTGGCACAGCGGGGAGCACTACAGCGAGAGAAATAGTTTGTTGCGGTGGAAATTTCAGTCATTTATTATTGAATGCATCTTTCACTTGACATATTGCAACACATACTCCATGCATTCTTTCTCATTCTTTCTGCATGCTTCGCTTAGAAATTGTAGAATCTAACAATATATGTCTTTTTGTCCAAAACAGGCAGTTGGAGGTGTGCCAGGTAGAACAGTCAATGACGATCTTATTAACGCGCAGGACCAACTGCTGGCGGAACAAAGTCCCCAGCATCCTACACGACACGAGGCTCGTGCCGTTCCAGAGAACCACAATGGTTTAATGGAGCTGAATGCAGTTTGGACGCCTCCAAGTGAATTTCAGGAGTTTCTTTACGGCCGGCAACAAGAGGATGGCCAGACCGAGCAGGCTGTGGGGTTCATATCCAATAGAACAGAGATACAGCTAGCAGGTAGTTCAGAGGCCAGAGTTGCACCAGGGTATCCCAGTGGGCTTATGGAGCTGAAAGTGGAGTTTGGGTCTGTAAGGCCAATACAGGAAGTTTTCTTATATTGCCAGCAGCCAAGAGATCGAGAGAACAGGCAGCATGCAGGGAGGGTGTCTTATAGACCAATACTTTACTGTCAGCCGCCAGATGGTGAACATCCCATAGCAGAACAGTGGCATCATGAAACAGGCCAGGAGACAAGTACAGAAAGGTTCCCCCTTCAAGAAACAACCAGGTTTCAAGTACAGGCCGGGCCAGTCGAGCATGCATGTGCGTGTGGTTTCCCACAACAGAAACCTGTTAATAGGTAAGTGTCATATCATAGTTTTGATGAGGATAACACAGAATTCATATGTAAATGCATGGAGATAGTAGGTTTTCGTGTTAGGATAATTAACTAGCAAGTACTTTCTCAAGGAACAGATCCTGATTTCCTCCTAAGGGCTCATTCGCACTACGCTAACCACATTTGTTTGTCTCTTCTAAAATTCACGAGTAAACCTGACTTTCACCACTGACCAAATTTCACTTTCCCAATTAAAAACAAATCAAAAACATTTAAAAGCCCCACACGTCAATCAAAATGAAATGGAACCCAACATAATTGCAGTCAATGAAAACCGAGGTCAAATTAACGTGACGTTGACGTTGTGTCTTGACCTTGACAAAAATTAGACGATTGAAGTCCGAGGCAGGATGAAGGCGCTTTTGACAAAATGTGAACGTACTTTAATAGAGAGTCTGAATGGGCTTCTAAAGTTTCATATGTCAAACTAGGAATCTTAAAGATCACACAGTAGCTTCCATTTCTGAGCACCCTAAAATATGACCCCAAGGGAACACAAGGGGATTATGCCACCTGTCTATTTTTGTACTCACAATTTTTCCAAGACAGGTTATTTTTATGAAAAGTAATGACGGGTTTCAATAGCTTGTTGCTAATCACATGTACAGTATGCTGCACTGTTTCCCAGGAACGGTTGCATGGCAGGAAGAAATAGTAAAAGGCACAATAGTAAAAACAGTCGAGTTAGTATTTTTTAAAGGAAAAAATGTATTATAAAACTGAGAAAGGACGGGGCAAATATAATAACTTTCCAAGCAAATCTTCAATGGCTTCGTTCTAGTAGATGTTGAATGTTAAGTAGAGCAAAATAGGTCGCTTTTGAGCAATTGAACAATTTCTTTAGATAATGGATCCTATCTTAGATTGACTAAGAGTATATGACGTTTTAACACTTTAGTACTCAGAAGCCACAATCTTTCTATGAGTGATCGATGAGGTGCTTTCAATTTTACAGGCCCTGTCCGCCAGAGGCCATATTAACTGAAGGGCGTGTCTGCAATGGAACCTACATTTGGCGAATAGTAGGTTTCTATGAGCTCCTTCAGGCAGCCAAAGATGGGAAGATATCGTCACTTGAAAGCCCTGTCATTTACACACAGCTTTACGGGTACAAGTTCTGTATGCGCATCTACCCGAATGGCGTGTCCAGAGGAGCAGGAAGACACGTGGGGTTGTTCGTTCACCTGATGCAAGGGGAGAATGATAATCTCTTGGAATGGCCGTTCAGTGGAAGAATCTCTCTCTCCATATTGGATCAAAGCGGCGCTGGATTCCGCAACCACGTCAGTGGCACTTTTCTGGCCAAACCAAATCTGGCATCGTTTCAAAATCCTGCAGCCACAGTCGACCTTAACCTGTATGGTTATGCAGAGTTTGCTCCTATTCACCTGGTCTCTACTACGCCTTACGTAAAGAATGATACAGTCATGGTTAAAATTGAGATCAGGCGTTAAACCGGTTACTCTCAAATAGGCCAAAATTCTTACTTAAAAAACTCGATGCTTCATTACAAAACCAATAGCTGACGAAGGTCCTTGTATGATAAAGAAATACTTTAATGTAGTAAAACGACTTGTTATCAATAAAAAATATTCCTGACAAAGCTCACATCACCACCGGTACATTCCACCATTGGACAAAAGCGACAATCTCGCATTTTGGCATTTTACTACTCGTTTATAAGGGCAAATTAATTTGGAAACCACCAAGATTTTGGTTGATGCGTGGCCAGGAAAAACTAACTTGAATCTTTTTCCAACGCGGCTCATTAGCATAACATTTCTGACTTTCTTCACTAGTCGCTAATGAAATCGAGAAGAACTTGAGCTACAACCATTTATGAATTCTGTTGGGGGAATGTTTTCTTTCTTTCTTGTTGCTAACACCAGGTATAATAAAAATGTAATTTTTAACAGTACAGGTTGATGAACATTGTAAGATAAAATGATTTTACCTAGGTAGTTTTTTTAGCCATTTTGCTAAAATTATAGAAAAATTAATTATTTTAGCAATGTTCTCCAAAAAGTGCAAAAAGATTCCTTAGAGTAAAGAAAAATTTCAGTCCAGTTTGGCAGGAAAGTGCTTAGAAGAATCGGTCGCATTCTGTAAGGAGACATGGAAA
>OZ034977.1:44178974-44183974 GCA_964030785.1 Siderastrea siderea | reverse complement strand
CTTGACGATTTATGGAAGTTCTGAGGTCATTGGAATGTAAGGATTGAAAATGGTTGAGCCATGTTTCTTCCGAGATTGGGGCAGGAACATTTTCGTCGATAGTATCGTTCATCGATTTTAGACAACTCCAAAACGACGCTTTGTCAGGATTAAATGCTAGCTCGTCGAGTTGCAGAGTTTTTTCTTTCTGAAATTCTTTCCTTTTCGAGTCAAGGAGCTTGTTATAATCATTCAGAATTTTGTGAAATTTCTCCCGTAACTCAGAGTTAAGGGGATCGCGATGTTTTTGATTTGACAGTTTTCGTAATTCGTGTCTTTTCAGTTGACATTCACGGTCGAACCATTTTTTGTTAGATGTTATCTTAATACGTTTACGAGATCTTTTGGTTTTAATCTTGAGGCAGATTTTTGATGTCGCAGTTAGAATGTTCACAGCATCGTCCAACGAGGCATTTACATCTTCAGTGTTTCGTTCCATAAATTCTCTGATTAGAATCTGGATTGGTTCCGTACGTAAAGCGTTTCTGAATTTTAAGTAAGAGTCATTTTCCCAGCAAAACTGGCGTGGAGATTCAACCATGCTACGATGGCACTGTGGTCCGACAAGTCGGACGGCTGTTTAACAACAAAATTGGCAACGTTTAGAAATGTGCACTGATCGCATATTATGTAATCAATAACGCTTGTCCCGTTTTTTCCATGAAAAGTGGGTCTGCCTAGGGTATCTCCACTAACTCTGCCATTAACTATTCTTAGATCAAGGTTTTTGCAAATTTCTAATAGTTTTTTCCCATGACTATTCAATAAATTATCAAAACTATTTCTTTGGGCTGGCTGAAAAGCTGATTCCGACTGATCATTAGTAATTGTGCTGTTTCCCTCTTGTGAGACAGTATCGGAGTATTTTCCGGTTCTTGAATTAAAGTCCCCCATAAGAATTACTGATCCTATTGTAGAAAAGTGCACTATGTCTCGCTCTAGCTGATCAAAAAGTTCGAGATCAAAATATTTTGAGTTACACGGAGGTATATACACCCCGCAAACGTAAATATCCTTCACCGAATTTAAGAAACTTTTCTCGATTTTGAACCATAAAAAATTTTGAGTTGTTTTCGTGATTGAAATATTTTTATGGAGTTTGTTTTTGTAAAATAAAGCTATTCCTCCAGAGTTCCGACCACCTTTTCTCGACTGGTTAGGAGTGGAACATTGAACAAAAGATTTATATCCGACTATTTCCAAATCAGAGCAATTGCCAATCTCGGTTAGTACTATCAGTAGTAGTAGTAGTAGTAGTAGTAGTAGTGGTGGTGGTGGTAGTAGTAGTAGTAGTAGTAGTAGTAGTAGTAGTAGTAGTAGTAGTAGTAGTAGTAGTAGTAGTAGTAGTAGTAGTAGTAGTAGTGGTAGTGGTAGTGGTAGTGGCAGTGGTAGTGGTAGTGGTAGTGGTAGTGGTAGTGGTAGTGGTAGTGGTGGTGGTAGTGGTAGTAATAGTGGTAGTAGTAGTAGTGGTAGTAGTAGTAGTGGTAGTGGTAGTGGTAGTGGTAGTAGTGGTAGTGGTAGTGGTAGTGGTAGTGGTAGTGGTAGTGGTAGTGGTAGTGGTAGTGGTGGTAGTGGTAGTGGTAGTAGTGGTAGTGGTAGTGGTAGTGGTAGTGGTAGTGGTTGTGGTAGTGGTAGTGTAGTGGTAGTGGCAGTGGCAGGGGGAGTGGTAGTGGTAGTGCTAGTGCTAGTAGTAGTAGTAGTAGTAGTAGTAGTGGTAGTAGTAGTGGTAGTGGTAGTGGTAGTGGTAGTGGTAGTGGTAGTGGTAGTGGTAGTGGTAGTGGTAGTGGTAGTGGTAGTGGTAGTGGTAGTGGTAGTGGTAGTGGTAGTGGTAGTAGAAGTGGCAGTGGCAGTGGCAGTGGTAGTGGTAGTGGTAGTGGTAGTGGTAGTGGTAGTGGTAGTGGTAGTGGTAGTGGTAGTGGTAGTAGTGGTAGTAGTGCTAGTGGTAGTGGTAGTGGCAGTGGTAGTGGTAGTGGTAGTGGTAGTAGTAAGGGGAGTGGTAGTGGTGATAGTAGTAGTAGTAGTAGTAAATTGCTTTATTTGCATGACCGCAAGATTTTACAGTATTGCAAAAGCATATTTATAGTAATTAATAACAAAACAAGACTAATATTACTGTAATATTATGCTAATGAACCTAAGTTACATCACTTTCACTTGATAATAACAATGTATCACGTATATTCATACACAAGGAAATAAACTTCATTACTAGCTTATTCACATGATAGTCGTTAGAGTTCATGAGATGTTTTATGCTTTCTGAGGTTGATTTCCTTTCAATATCAGGTATTATTTCATTGATTCGATTGAAGAATGTCTGCCTCTGCAGACAGTATTTGCTACATTGCAACAAGAAATGAGTTTCATTTTCTACTTGATTTGATTTACACAATGGGCATAATCTAGTTTCTCTGGGCATATGATCGGTTTGATATCGACCTAGTTCAATCATAAGTTTGTGATTACTTACTCTAAACTTCACTAAATTTCGTCTTTCATTAAAGTTTCTTAGCTGGTTTAAATAATCAGATGTAACGTAGTCATCCTTAAAAACTTTATAAAATTCTAATTTCTTTGAATGTTCAAGGCTGTGTCGCCAGGAGGATATATATTTCTCTTTCATATTAGTTGTATATCGCCTAATTCTATCATTATCTAAAGATTCAGGATCTAAATTGGATACATGATATTGTTCTATCAAGTTCATAAAATTGGAATAAAATCCGGAGTTATTAATGAAATGTAGATTCTTCGACATGAGGAAAGATTGTTTGACTATAGAGTCATTATCTTTGTTGTTTAGATAAACAAAATATTTCATAATTTTCTGATTAATTGGGATTATTAGCGGTAATCTTCCAAGTTCGGCTCTGCAAGCTACGTTAGAGGCCTTATTGTTTACTTCTAAGTAGTGTTTACAAAATTTGAGATGAATTTTTTCTATTGGGGAACTATCCCATGCTTTAAAATTCTGCTTAGTGTACATCCCCCATATCTCACTGTTGTAGCTTAAGATCGGAAATATCATTGTGTCAAAAATCTGAGATGCGGTATTGGGATTAAGTCTATTGAGAAGTGTTTGTTTTCGTATACTAGCAAAGGCGTACAGGGCTTTTTCTTTCAAGTGTTCGACTGCAAGAGTAAAGTTTCCCGTTGGAGTTAAACGTGTACCTAAATAGGTGTATTCTTGAACAATTTCAATTGGCTCGGTGCCTATGTTGAAGTTGATGTCAACGGATTTCCTTGGGCGTTTTTGGAAAATCATTATTTTTGTTTTCTTGGGATTGACTTTTAGCATCCATGTTTTGCAATATGAAGAGAGAGTGTTTAAACAGTTTTGTAATCCTGTTTTGGATCTTGATAGGATAATCAAATCATCTGCATACAATAGTGAATTTATTTTTGTTCCATTTGGAAGAACAAATGGATCAGACAGCGTGTTTTCGAATAAATACGGCAAATTGTTTATATAGAGGTTAAATAAAAGAGGACTTAAAATACATCCTTGACGTACACCTCTTGAGTATGAGAAAGATCGAGTTTTGTTTTCTCCGATTCTAATGGAACATGTTGAATTGCAATAAAGGCTTTTGATCAGATTGTAGAAATGTCCTCCTATGTTGATTTTGAGCAGCTTGTAAAACAATCCCTCGTGCCAAACAGAGTCGAAAGCTTTACGAAAATCTACGAAACAAGCATAGACTTTTTCTTTATGGTAGTGGACATATTTATCTATTAGGGTCCTCAGAGTGAAAACATGGTCTGCAGTACGATTTTCAGGTACAAAGCCAATTTGGGAATTGTGTAATATCTTGTTTTCTCTAAAATACAAGTATAGTCTTTGATTTAAAATGGAACAAAACAGTTTTCCAAGGCAACTCGATACACATATGCCTCTATAGTTTGTTGGATCACTCTTGTCACCCGATTTGTAGATTGGGGTTATAAGGCCTTGACACCAAATATCTGGCATTTTTCCAGATTGTAAAATGAGATTAAAAAGTTTGATGTAAATAGGCATAAGCGATTCAAGGCTCGCTTTGATCATTTCATTTCTTATTTTGTCAACAAATGGCGATTTCTTATTCTTCAATTTCTTCACCGCTTGACGTATTTCTTGCTCAGTTACCTCTTGATCTAAATAGTTAAGCTGTTCTTTTTCTTTTTCTAATGATAGTAGTTCATCATAGACTCCTTGACGATTTATGGAAGTTCTGAGGTCATTGGAATGTAAGGATTGAAAATGGTTGAGCCATGTTTCTTCCGAGATTGGGGCAGGAACATTTTCGTCGATAGTATCGTTCATCGATTTTAGACAACTCCAAAACGACGCTTTGTCAGGATTAAATGCTAGCTCGTCGAGTTGCAGAGTTTTTTCTTTCTGAAATTCTTTCCTTTTCGAGTCAAGGAGCTTGTTATAATCATTCAGAATTTTGTGAAATTTCTCCCGTAACTCAGAGTTAAGGGGATCGCGATGTTTTTGATTTGACAGTTTTCGTAATTCGTGTCTTTTCAGTTGACATTCACGGTCGAACCATTTTTTGTTAGATGTTATCTTAATACGTTTACGAGATCTT
Source organism: Siderastrea siderea (assembly GCA_964030785.1). Taxonomy (NCBI): domain Eukaryota; kingdom Metazoa; phylum Cnidaria; class Anthozoa; order Scleractinia; family Rhizangiidae; genus Siderastrea; species Siderastrea siderea. Next base: position 44,179,358 of record OZ034977.1, on the reverse strand, counting down.
TTGGTTTTAATCTTGAGGCAGATTTTTGATGTCGCAGTTAGAATGTTCACAGCATCGTCCAACGAGGCATTTACATCTTCAGTGTTTCGTTCCATAAATTCTCTGATTAGAATCTGGATTGGTTCCGTACGTAAAGCGTTTCTGAATTTTAAGTAAGAGTCATTTTCCCAGCAAAACTGGCGTGGAGATTCAACCATGCTACGATGGCACTGTGGTCCGACAAGTCGGACGGCTGTTTAACAACAAAATTGGCAACGTTTAGAAATGTGCACTGATCGCATATTATGTAATCAATAACGCTTGTCCCGTTTTTTCCATGAAAAGTGGGTCTGCCTAGGGTATCTCCACTAACTCTGCCATTAACTATTCTTAGATCAAGGTTTT